>CP139503.1:18412190-18431604 GCA_021014915.2 Artemisia tridentata subsp. tridentata
AAGATGATGAAGCGAAAAGTGTACCGCTTTTAAGGGTCATTTAAGCCCTAAATCGTATTTATTTGATCAAATATTGCCCTAAATCGTTCCTTTTGTCATTTTAGGTACTTTTGAGGAGAAATCTGGAAAAGGAGGCATTTTGGACGTTTTTGGAGCATAAAAGTGAAGAAAACGACAAAGTCTCAAAAATCGGCTAAAAGTTACCTTTGACGGCGTCAGATTTTACTCTGGACGGCGTCATGGCTTGGCAAGAAAAGGTGGGTGTGAAATTTACTCATGATAAGCCAGTGAAAATTGCATGTAAATTCTGACGGCGTCACGCTTTAACCTGATCAAGGGCGTCACGGCTTAATTCAAAGAGGGACGGCGTCACGTTCAAGGTTTGACGGCGTCAAGCCTTGATAAGCCAGAACGGATTTTGGAGAGCTAAAGAGGGACGGCGTCAAGAAGGTCATCCGGGAACCCTAAAAGCGGCGAGGTGACGGCGTCACACTCCATAAGGTGACGCCGTCAGATCCAAAAGTCTATATATAGTTTTCTAATTTTTTGTCATTGAGGAGAGGACTTAGTGTGGAATTTTTGGGAGAAAACCCTAAGACGATTTTAGCATCTTTTTCAAGGCTTTTTGCCTTGAGATCTTCCATGTTATATTGAAAGATAAGTTATCAATTAATCATTCAATATGTCTATGTGTTGTTTGATTCTATATTGTTCTTGTCTTTTGTTTAACATGTTAGGCTAGATTTATCTTGTGTTTGCTTAGATCTAATGAAACCTAGCTATTGATTATTGGTTATTAGTGTGTTATTAGTTGTATTGGATGATTGTTTATCTATGTTAGGCTTAAGAAAACTGGCTAACTTCCTATTCGGTAACTTGCTTGAACGTCTTAAGAAACATGAACCAAATGCGTACTAAAGGTTTTTATGGTTGTATTTAATGCACAAGCGAATTCTAGTGATCCCATGTTAGGAGCTTCCTAGCCGGCTCGACATAGGAGTGAAGTAGGAGCTTGTAGAGTTGGGGAAGTACGTACGCCACCCCACGATTGGTATTAAGGAATACACCCGTCATCCACGCAACTAATACACACTAATCAACCGGTAAAAGATAGTTAGGGAGTAAGGAAATCTAAGTAAACACATTTCTCTACACTTAAGTTTTCACCAACATTTTATTTTCAGTTATTTTATTTTATTTGCATTCGTAGTAATTTGGGTTAGTTGACTAGCAACTAATTCCGCCCACTCTTTCAAACCCGAGATTTTACTTGCTTTCATAAAAATATAAAAACATAAAAAAGAATCTTCCTCAACCCTTAGACCTATTAGAGTAGTCTTTCATACCTAACGAACACTATTCCCTGTGGAGAACGATCAATCCCCCGTACTTACCACTACACTATACTACATCGGTCAGGTACACTGCCTGGTGGGGTTTTAAGCCTCTTGAGATCCCTCGAGAGGTAAAACCTGTTGTAAGGTTGCAAAACCACGCATCAAGTTTTTGGCGCCGTTGCCGGGGAATAGTTATTGTTTAGGTTGAATTTGTATTTTATATGTCTACTCATTAGATTCCTTTCTAGTGAGATTTTTATTTTATTTTTCTAGGTTTTTCTTTAGTCTATCTATTTTCTTCGTGCTTTTGTTCGTATAAGATTTCCATTGACTCTTCCGTTCACCATTACGGAGAACGCGAATCCACCATACCACCAACCACGTAATTCACCCACTCCATATGACATCTTGATGTTTGAACAACATAAAGATGAACCTCTCTATGATGCATGGACTCGTTTTAAATATTTACTCCAAAAAGTCCCTCGTCATTACTTCGATTTTTGGTCCCTAACTCAAATCTTTTACAATCATGTCGACCGACATGCCCAAAGGGACATTTACCATATTGCCGGCAGGGATATTAGGGAATTAAGTGCTGAGAAAGCATGGGAAGCTATTGAGAATTGTGCCCAATATTATTATATGGTAGACAACCCAACAAACATTAATACAAGTCAATTGACCACAAATTTCAAGGATCATGAAACAAGTTTGTTTGGGATGAGGGTAGAGTTGAGCCACCTAGCTGCATGTCATGGTTAGGCACTACCATAATACAGGGTGAACACTTAGGTGATCTTGATGTGATGGAGGATCTAGCCGAGCATGATCTCATTGATCAAAAAGACCTAGGCTTTATGATCGATGACGATGAATCTCAAGAAACACATGATGAATCTTTTGGGCAATTTGAATATAGCAGTCAGAATATTGAGGATGATCCTTATGATTCGGATATAGAAGTTGAGATGCCTAGAGAAGCACTTGAGATACTAGGGAAAATGTTAGGGTTAGATTCTACTAAAACACATGATGAGGATATAGGTGATCTTGACACAAGGAATGATGAGGTAAGTAACATAAGCCCACCAAGTACCCCACAAGTCCTACCATCATTTGAGGCACACACACCGCCCGTGACTTACCCGGAAGAAGTTGAGGAGACTATAGGAACCCCAATAGAGGTAGAGCCCTTGGACCAAACACAACTAGAAGAAATAGGTTTGAATGCTTTTAGTGATCACAACCTTTCTTTTAGTCCTATGGAAGTTCCTAGTTTTGATGAGCCGGAGCCTCAACCAAAACCGTTACCTAATCTTCCATCCTTGGATGAAAATTTAGGAATTGAATTAGGTCCCGATCCACCCATCAAAACATATAGTCCGGGTAGTCTTAAGTTTAAGGTAGTGGACATTAAGCCTTGTAGTGAGGAAGACAATATAGGAGTGAAAAATGACCTTACATGTCTACATCACCCATTCATGATTGATCACAAGAAACATTATGGGTTTAAACCGGGTCTATTGGGTCAAGATGGATTCCCAATTAGGAGTCTCTCGAAGTTGTTAGAAAATGATCCCTTTTTAGGAGAAAACTTTAATTCACCCATTGACCAAAGTGAACTAGGTAAGGTTATGATGAAAGGAGCACACCCCTTTGAGCATATAATTCATCCACCACTCTTTCCTCACGTGGCATACTCCTACCGAGCTGGTGTGTATCGCTACTATCACCCGCACTTAATCCTAAGTGTAGGGAAAACCTCTCCTTTATCCATTAAATAAGGGTAGAGTCAGGCTCATGACTCGAACAAAAACAAGCGCTTCTTGGGAGGCAACCCAAGCGTTATTTGTTTTATTTGCTTTGTGTGTTTATTTATTTGTTTGTTTGATTTTATTTGTTTCCGTATGTATGTTTAATTTTTATTATTATTGATTCATGTTCAAAAGTAAATTGTGAAAATGCTTTATCTTGTTTTTAACTTCGTCTTAACTACATATAAAGGTATTTTGCAAAAGATAAGTGTAAGGGAAATCCAAATCGGTTTATTAGAACAAATGAACATGAATCATAATAATAATAAATTAACATACATATTCGTATTTGTTTGAGTCAAATGCTTGTATCGAGTCATAATGATGTTTTGCAGGATTTCCAGGAAGTAAGGTATAGGTTTTTCCAAAATTTTTCCGGAAACTTAACATGAGAATTCTGTCAGATCATTTCTGACGGCGTCAGGATCTACAACCTGACGGCGTCAGATTTAATTTTCAGAAATTTTTGAAAGTTTTGTTTTCATAAATTTTTTTATTAAATCTCCAACTTATAATTTCCAGGAATCTGCAAAATTATCATTCCACAAGCATTATATCCTTATATATAGATTTATCCCGCCGATGTTATGCAGGTTTTCGTGTTTGTTTTCTCAGGTTTAACAGGTTATTTTGGACAAGGAAATGTTTTGGATCAAGCTTATGGCGATGCATTAGTCATGGAGCCTCAACATTACTTTGGAAGAAGATCTAACCGTGTTACTTCATTATCTACCAAGCGAATCAGGGGAGTATTTGATTTTATTCTTTTACTTTATGCTTTTACATTTGTTATTTGAACATTGGGGACAATGTTCATCTTAAGTGTAAGGGGGGGTAAAAGTACGATTAGAGAATGCTATTACGCTTGATTTTTGTTTGTTTAATAGTAGATGTGTAATAAAACTGAGATAAATACCTGTTAGGGCAATTTTAGTGCCAAATTTAAATTTTTTTACAACATATAGGAGTGAAACTTTAATCTTAATGAGCGTCTCATGGATAGGAGTTATATGACTAGCACAAAAACCGTACCACTAAAAAATTTTCCACCCCCAAATGTGAGGTTCGCCCCTAGAATTGGTAGGAAAAGCATTTATGCTATGATGTGTGTACCGGTAGCACTTAGATTCTAGAACTTGCGTTAGGACCATTCCAAGGCCACAAGTGAGACTACATTCGTGTAGTTAGATTTACTACATGATAAGAGGCATTAGGATTAACCCATTGTTTTACACCTGTGTTTTTGTTATAATTACTTTGGCTACATTGGTCAAGTAATTCTCCCACACCCTTTGCGTTGTACTCATTTTTAGTACACGATACCCCTAGTACACCCCTCAGAGCCTATCTTTTCGTTTCGACCTTTAAGCATTTTACTTAAAGGAAGAATTTGTTACACCCCACTAAAATGTACACCCAAATCGCCTTAGCCTACCTTGTATGCACTCATTTTTAGTGCATTATTGTGACAACATTTGTTTAAACCCAAGTTAATTATCTAATTGATTACATGGTTGCTAAGTCGAGTCATATCCTTGTACATATTGTTTTGGGACGATTGGGACTCATGGGTAAAGTACTAGTGTAATGGAGTAATGGGGAAGAACATCATTTATTACCCCCATATGTGCTAAATGTTTTAAAAAGTACTCCAAGTTTTTCGATTATCTTAATTCGAGTCATTAGAATAGTTATTTGTAAAGTTATGTAAAAGTTCAAGTGTAAGGGGGATGCAATGCCCCTATGATGTATTATTTTGGATGGTAGGGCAATAGTGTATGAAAAAAAAAAAAATCGAAAAATCAAGAAAAATACAAAAAAAATGAGAAAAAGAAAAATAGAAAAAAACATACGGACTACCATCCCGTTTCATTTTATGTTTATTTTTATGTTTTTGTTATTTTATTTTTTAGCTTAAGATCGAGTCGAGTCTTGGCTTAGCAACATTGTATAGTACATGTAATTGATCAAGATCTTTAACTCGCCACCAGTAAAATATCCTTTATCCAACAAAACCGTGTTTTCCTTTTCCCTACACCTAACGTTATAACCCATGTAAAAGCCCTCTTTGATAGTTTATCTTTGGTGCTTACGCCTAGTGGAGGAGGTTTTCGATCCTTTCCCAAGCCTATGGTAATCTATTTGCTATGACAGGTAGTGAGAGATATTATCCGTTTTCATTTATGAGATTTATTTTGATGACACTTGAGAGATGTGAGTATCTAAACACTACTTGTGAGGTGCTAGTTTATAATCTCCGTGCTTATTATGATTGAAGTGGAACGATTATTTGATGTAATTACTTTTATGTTTGCATTAAATGACCCCTAACTTGTATTTTGATTAGAATAAAAGCGCATTTGCTTGAGGACAAGCAAATCTCAAGTGTAAGGGTATTTGATGAAGCGAAAAGTGTACCGCTTTTAAGGGGTCATTTAAGCCCTAAATCGTATTTATTTGATCAAATATTGCCCTAAATCGTTCCTTTTGTCATTTTAGGTACTTTTGAGGAGAAATCTGGAAAAGGAGGCATTTTGGACGTTTTTGGAGCATAAAAGTGAAGAAAACGACAAAGTCTCAAAAATCGGCTAAAAGTTACCTTTGACGGCGTCAGATTTTACTCTGGACGGCGTCATGGCTTGGCAAGAAAAGGTGGGTGTGAAATTTACTCATGATAAGCCAGTGAAAATTGCATGTAAATTCTGACGGCGTCACGCTTTAACCTGATCAAGGGCGTCACGGCTTAATTCAAAGAGGGACGGCGTCACGTTCAAGGTTTGACGGCGTCAAGCCTTGATAAGCCAGAACGGATTTTGGAGAGCTAAAGAGGGACGGCGTCAAGAAGGTCATCCGGGAACCCTAAAAGCGGCGAGGTGACGGCGTCACACTCCATAAGGTGACGCCGTCAGATCCAAAAGTCTATATATAGTTTTCTAATTTTTTGTCATTGAGGAGAGGACTTAGTGTGGAATTTTTGGGAGAAAACCCTAAGACGATTTTAGCATCTTTTTCAAGGCTTTTTGCCTTGAGATCTTCCATGTTACATTGAAAGATAAGTTATCAATTAATCATTCAATATGTCTATGTGTTGTTTGATTCTATATTGTTCTTGTCTTTTGTTTAACATGTTAGGCTAGATTTATCTTGTGTTTGCTTAGATCTAATGAAACCTAGCTATTGATTATTGGTTATTAGTGTGTTATTAGTTGTATTGGATGATTGTTTATCTATGTTAGGCTTAAGAAAACTGGCTAACTTCCTATTCGGTAACTTGCTTGAACGTCTTAAGAAACATGAACCAAATGCGTACTAAAGGTTTTTATGGTTGTATTTAATGCACAAGCGAATTCTAGTGATCCCATGTTAGGAGCTTCCTAGCCGGCTCGACATAGGAGTGAAGTAGGAGCTTGTAGAGTTGGGGAAGTACGTACGCCACCCCACGATTGGTATTAAGGAATACACCCGTCATCCACGCAACTAATACACACTAATCAACCGGTAAAAGATAGTTAGGGAGTAAGGAAATCTAAGTAAACACATTTCTCTACACTTAAGTTTTCACCAACATTTTATTTTCAGTTATTTTATTTTATTTGCATTCGTAGTAATTTGGGTTAGTTGACTAGCAACTAATTCCGCCCACTCTTTCAAACCCGAGATTTTACTTGCTTTCATAAAAATATAAAAACATAAAAAAAAAATCTTCCTCAACCCTTAGACCTATTAGAGTAGTCTTTCATACCTAACGAACACTATTCCCTGTGGAGAACGATCAATCCCCCGTACTTACCACTACACTATACTACATCGGTCAGGTACACTGCCTGGTGGGGTTGTAAGCCTCTTGAGATCCCTCGAGAGGTAAAACCTGTTGTAAGGTTGCAAAACCACGCATCACAAGATCACCTAGATCGTTGCAACTAAATGGACAAAGGATTGAAAGTGCTAAGAATGAGGTGTATTATGTGGCTAAGTGTTGGTTAGTAATAGACGAGAGATTTCGGGGACGAAATCTAAATAAGGAGGGTAGAATTGTTAGACCCGTTTCCCGGATACTTGTACCCCACCCTAGATGAAAATGGACCAAAGGTTTAACGTGATTGGTTAGTCAACTAATGTATTGTATAGTTATGGAAGTATTATGTGGCACAATTAGAAAGGGAATTGACTTCAAGGACCTAAGTTGCCATTGTGGTAAATGTGTGATAAGTTGGTTGTGACTAAAGTAGAAAGAAAGAGACTAGAAGGACCATTCTTGCTATAAGCCCAAACTTGTGTCTAGCTAATTATATCCAGGGAATTCTAGAGAATTCCACCATTATTTAGATAAGGGTGTTTGTGGTCCGGTTTTAGAGAGGAGAAAAGAGAGGGAAATAGAGCTTGGATGATCATGAAGAGATTAAGGAGATGAGTTCCTTGTTAAAGGTTATGTTCTAGCAATGGAAATCCCAAGTAAGTATTCTATCTTGTTGTTAATGAGGCTAAGGTCTATGGGTTAAGTGGGATTTCATTATATGATCAAAGTATGATCATATAATGATATGGAAAGGAAGATGAACATGTTTAATGGGTTATTTCAACCCTTGTTTATGGTATTGACTTAATGTGTTGTTAGGATTGATTACGATAGTGATGAGGATGAGGATGATGATGATGGTAATTATATAAATGATATCTTAGCTTGGACACAAGGTAAGTAAACCGGTTATAATATGATGTTATGGTGACTTCTATGCATTATGTGTTTATGTGTTTATATATGTTAAGGTTTATGAATAGTTTGTATGATGATGTTATGTGAAAGTAAGGTAAGGCTAGTTGATGTGTTAGACAAGAGTGGATTAAAGAAAAGAAAGGTTAAGGCTTAAGAGGTTAAGGTATGTGCTTATGTTTAATGTTGTAATGGATTAATAGTTATGGATGTGTAATGTGTGAATGAACTATGATGTTATGTTATATTCGCTTTACTTACAAAGCATCCGTGCTTACGGTTTAAGTGTTTAATGTTTTGTAGGTTCATGTGTGATGATATGGCTTGGACTAAGGTTAAAGGTTTGGATATGAGCAAGGATAGAAGATTGGTAAGAAAGTATAGGTTAGGTAGATACCGAGCTCGTTTCAATGGTGTACCCCCGTTGGTCCTATAATGGGTTGAAAAGTGTAGCCAAGTGGCAAAATATATGTCAAGGTCGTTGTAATGTTTTGGCGGTCAATCTTTGTAACCACTGCGAAAAATGTCACATTTAAAATAAACTATCTCTCAGAATACTTATCCTTTTCTACGTGTAATTTTTTTTTTACTATCTTATTATAATTATTATCTTATGTGACGTAGATCACATCCTCGATAAACGTGTTGTATTGCGACAATATTGTTTAAAGTCTAAACGATTAGTGACTTGAGATCCTTCTTTCAGAAGTTTCCACTTTCATAAACCCATATAAAATACAAAAATATTTTTCTTTTCTTTTATATATATAATATCATATAAAAATAAAAACCCAAAAACATTTTCTGTTTCATTGTAAAATAAAAGATAAAAGCAAAATCAATATAATATTCCTCAACTTGGGTATTATCATAATAAGTTCCCGAACATCAGATTAAAACTTGTCTTTGTGTCGCTTGCGAATTCGGCTCACCTTTGATTGATAAACAAACTCTAACGGAGGTTTCAGGAGGTTTGACATTAAATTGTCGAACCGAAAGGAGCGGGTTTTTAAGGAGCATTTATTGCCCACCTTTGCTCCTCCGCCACTCTGTGCGTTTTTCTTTCAGAGAGCTACCGTACGCTTGTTGATTTAAGGTTTAAGTTCCTTGTGTTTTGCTTCGATCTTGTTTTAATTGAATTATTTGATTTAAGGTTTAAGTTTTTTCCAAAAATCCAAAAAAAAAAAAATTGAAAAACCAAAAACCCAAAAAAAATTTTCCTCATCCTCTTAAACCATTTGATTCTATCTTCTTAACCCTCCTTAATATTTAATTCTCATGTCGTCACTGGGATATCACTGTTTTGATTGTAAAGGTCCAGTGGGTGATAATCATCGTTGTTCCAAGTGTAAGTGTGAGCAGTGTGGAAATCAAAACCCAAGAGGATCTTGTTATTGGTGTGAAGTAGCCCTCAAAAGAGAGCTTAATTCCATCAATAATTCTCAAAGTTTTTCCGAACACCCTCCACAACCCCAGCCATCTTCACTCACTCAGCATAATTGTTTTATATGTGAAGATCCGTTGGGGGATGATTCACTTTGTGAACGATGCTTTTGCAAAGGATGTGGGTTTATTCATGGACTTTGCACGTGTTGCACTTCTGAAATCAAAAATACGCTTCCTTATCCAAATTTTCAAAACGATTTCAGCTCCCCTCCTCAAAAGTCATTTTGGCAAGAACCTTGCTATCAAAACTTCACTGACACATCATTTCAAAATGTGCCAAATGATATTTGCGAGTATTATGGAGGTCCGCACCAAGGTTTTGACTGTCGAACAAGGAACACGCTTGCCTATGAGCAAGTTCCATGTGATCAAAACTTTGGTAATGACCAATATCCGTATGATTCTCCGAATCAGTCACAACAGTTTTACTGTTGTGAATTCTGTGGAGGTCCGCATTATGAATCCGATTGTCAAACGAGGACCCCGCTTGTCTATGAGCATGGCCCTTGTGACAATTATGACTATTCTTGTCATAACCAACCTCCACAGTATCAAATGATTCAACCTCAGCCATCTCCTCTTGAAGAATCTCTTGAAAATGTATTCCAAAAACTCCAAAATGTGATGGATACACTTAATGATTTGGTTGTTAAAAATGCCCAAGAAGATCCTCATCAGAAAACCATTGGAGAGCTTCTAGCTGAAGAAGAACAAACAGCTAGAATGAGTTCCAAATATCGTCAAACTTTCATTTGCGATGACGATGATGAAGATTCTATGTGGGGAGTTTGCGAGAATTCGTCTGCTGCAATCACACCTGTCCAGAAAAGGCAGGATGACAAGACTATTGCAGAATTGCTAGCAGATGAGCAAATGGAACGTATAAAAGCCATTTTTGCTAGCAATATTGACGAAGATGAAGACGACGAGGAGAGTGCTATTCCTTTGAATAAATCCATTTTTCAACTCCCTCAGTCCATTGAAATCACACCCTTCTTACAGTCTATGGACTCTGAGGACTCTCTTATTATGGGGGATAAGCATATTAGCACTATTCCTGAAAAGGAATCGGACTAATTCATAAAGTCTAGTGCTGAGAACCTTATCCCAATCCCAAGTGAGTCTGAGGATATTTCCGACAGTGAAAGTGATGGTTCTTTTCGTAGTGATCAACCTCTTGACACTACTGATGATTTTTTCGGGATGTTTTCTAACCCTCTTTTCAATTCAAACGATGAATTTTTCGGGATTTTCTCTAATCCCCTTTTCAATTCAAATGATGATTTTTCCTCTAGTGATGACGAATCACTTTCTGATGAGGACGTTCAAAATGAAAGTTTCAAAGTCTATTCGAATTCTCTTTTTGAATTTGACGATGAGTACTTTTCTAGCAAAATAAATCCTCTCTTTGATGAAGAGTTAGAAAACGATGAGGTCAAGGACTCTATTATTCATAAACTTGATAATGTGACCTCAACTCTTAATCCCGATATTGATCTTTCTCCGACATATGTGACATTTCCCGTTGAGGATCGCCATTATATTGACTTCACATATGTCGTTCGAGTTTTTCTACCTTTCTGTGCTTATAAGGTAGCTTGTCCTTTCCCTCACTCGTTTGGGAATGAGGACAAAGTTTTTGATCCCGGCATCTCCATTTATCAATCTTTTGAGCCGGATGTATCTCATCGGTGTGGAACTTTCTTATGTTCAAATGTTTATCTAAACACATTGAATGAAAGTCCGATGGAGATGGTTTCTTCCACATGAACCAATGAATTCGGGGTCGAGTCAAGCTATTGACTCGGTTAACAAAAACATTAGCACCACATGGGTAAACACCCATGTTTCTGACTTCTTTCTATTTTCTGACACTAAGTGTGGGGGGATTCCTCTACTGTGCTTTGTTTTGTGTGTTGTTTGCTCTTGTTTGCAGGTTTCCCTTGGATTGTGATGATTGCCGCGCCTGTTTTCAATCCAGCCGCCCAATATCCTATCCTTTTGCTAACGATTATCTAGGGATATCTTTTTAATCCTGTTTGTGAAAATTGAGATTTCTTTCACACACTTGGCTATTAGTCTTACCTTTTTACGTTCTAAGTGTCGGCATAATAGCCGGTACTTTGAATATTGAGGGCAATATTCAATTCTAAGTGTGGGGGGGAATTCTCTCGAATTTTGTCACATTGTACCTTCTAGTGCCCTAGTACCCCCGTTTTGGCCAAATTTTAAAATTTTTTCGTTTTTTAGATAAGAAATTGCAATAAAAAAGAAGTAGTGTTTAATCTTGATTAGGTTAGAACAAAGGGAATCCCGACTCTGCCAGAGTATTGATCTGGCTGCTTCCTTAACTATTAGACTAAGGTTTTACGATATGTGCAAATGAAAATGCTAAGCGTAGAATAGTTGGTTTTCTTTAGAGCTTATATAAGTAATCTATGGCTTTTCCTCACAGGAGATAACTAATCTGACTTAATTAGTGCTTATTTTTCAAACTTTTGAACACACTAAATCATTTTTCTATACGATTTTGAAAGATACTAGTTCAAAGCTTTATTTAAACTTCAGAACAAGCATATGTCATAATAATGTAAAAGTTAAGTAATAAATGTATGTGCTAAAAGCTAAGGTTCAAGATCGGCCCTTGGATTCTTATTTCCGGAAGGCATTTAGGTCTTGGCTACCCTCTTACACCGGCCCTTGGACCCTTAATTCTGAAAGGCGTTAAGGTCTTGGAACTCTCTGTTGTAACGGCCCTTGGATCCTTTATGCCGAAAGGTTTAAGATCTTGGTTCCCGTGAAACTCCGTTAGTTTATATTGCACAAAGTTAAGTTAAAAAAAAAATGATGATGAAAAAAATGAAAAAATGAAAAAAAATGAATGAAAAAATGAGAAAATAAAAATAGAATAAAATGGAATGATATTGCAAAATGCAATGAATTTTGAAGCTTGCTTGTTGTGAATTTTAAATCTATCTTTCAGCTAGTATTAGTCAAAGTTTTATAAAAACGTCGATTTTTGTTATCAAAATTTTGAATATAAGCACAGTCACCTAAACTTGATAAATGTGGGAGTGAAAAGTTAAGTTTCGGCTTACATAGGTTATTGATATAAGTAGTGTTAGCATTTTACAAAAGCATTTGCACATTGAGTTTAAGCTTAGTTGGGAGTATCAAAAAGAGGATAACGATTTTAATTCCCCGGAGACACCCAGTTTGTGTGAATCCTGTTCCGTGATACCATTTTTGGAAATCAAGCGTGTTATATATTTTGTTCTAAGTTTAAATTTCTTTCATCAAATAAAAAATTCAAAATGGGGTATGCTTGGTATTCTTTTGATCCTTTCATTACTTCATATGATCGGATTGCTAGGGACTAGCAATAGCATAGTGTGGGGGATTGATGAGTGTGTAAATACTCATCATTTTATACCCATTAAAGACACAAAAATGACCAAAAACACCCAAATAGACCATATTATACTGCAAATAACCTTGGTTTGTGTTTTTATGTGTTTCAGGCACAAAAGGATCGAAAACAGGGCAAAAATAGACAAAACCGAGCACAAGATTGGAAAAGCGTGAAAAGCCGAGGACGGGAAAGGAATTTATGAGTTTGGACCGGGATATTGCTTAAATTGTCAAAGTCAACCCTCAAGATTGTCAACTTGTCAAGATTGGCCCCTGAAAGTAATTTTGCAAAAATGACACAGTTGGTCCCTGGATTTTCAGATTTGACAATATTGGTCCCTTAAAGTTAAAACTATCCCATTTCAATCCAAACTAAAAACTAAACCCAGCCTAAACTAAACCCAGCCAAATAATAAAACCCAACCCACTTTTAATTCTTAACCCAAGCCCAACCACACACCAAAGCCCAATCCACATAAACCCTTTACCCCGTTTTTTTTTGTTCAGATAAACACCCAAGTTTGACCCAAGTCAAACTTCTCTTCTTCCCCACTTGCCCGCCAAACCATACCACCCTCACCCACAACATTTCTCTGCCAAACCACCATCAATCCTTATCCCTGCCACCTTCCCCCTCCCCCAAGTGCTCAGAAGTGGTTTTTTACCCACTATACCATTTTCCCGCCAAAAATCCCAATGGACGACTGGGATTGATTTTAGCCATTCCAAATGGTGGGATTTGCTCAGAAATTGTCAGAGATGCATTTGGGATATCTATTTAAAGAATAGAAGACTCACAGAGATAGTTGTCCCTGCTTTAGACCATTCGTAGTGTAATTTAATTATTGTTCTATTTTCAATTTCTAATTCAGTTCTAAACTTTAATTTAAGTCATTTTAAGTGTAATTGTTCTTAATGTTATAAGCTTTGTTCTAAATTCCAAGTTTAATGAAATTTCAAATTCTCATTGTTTACTGTTGATCGAATTCAAGATATTAGTTGTTAGAAAAAGATCACAAGCTCTCATTAGTGTTTCTATAAGCTCATTCAAGCTTTACATAGATTTTGTGAGTTTATTGGGTGTTTAATTCAAAGTGTTCTCAAAAATTCAAGTTTGGTCAACAAAAGTCAATTGTTACTTTTTCTGAGCTTATTTTTGAGCTTGTTTGCCTTTTTCTAAGGTTATTTGTTCTTATTGAAGTAATTTCAGGCTACTTAGATAGTTAGTACTAGTTTTTCTCTTTTTGCTTAAAAAACTAAAAAAAATAAGTCAAATAAGCTTAAGGTTAGAGTTTGCTTATTCATTGCTTAATCTCATGTGAAAATTGCTTAATTCAGTTTAATTAAGGTATTCAATCATAGCTAAATCAATAACTCAGCTTACTTCTATCATTTCTAGTGTTATTTTCTAAACAGCCTATAAAGGGGTGTTTGGTTTAATTAGTCAAACAGGGTCAAAAGTGATATACACTATTCATTTGCAATAGGGTCAGATTAGATTGAACTTAAAACAGCTTGTATAAGCTGTTTTCACTAGCACATTTGTTGTTTTGTAGCTTTTGACAGGTTGGAGTGGAACAATGCAGACACAAGAAGCTAAGCTGTCACTACAAGCCTCTAATAAGTTGAGCTTATTTTGGGCTTCATTGGAGTATTTATCAGGTTCACTTTACTTAATTATCTTATTTGCACTAAGCCTTATAGTCCTTGTTTAACTAATAACTCATATCAGTCAAAAATAGCATAGCAGACTGCACTTCTTTGGTTTTCCCATATTTGCAGACTTTTGGTATTTTTTTATTCCCTCATGCTTAGATATTAGGAGCTGAATTCTTGGATAATCTTAGCCCCCCAGCTCATCTATTAAGTGTAACTTTCTTAGGATTTTAGAGTGGGCTTTAGATAGCTTTTCACAAGCTTGAAAAAGCCCAAATCTGCCCTGCACCACCTAGTTAATCAGCAGACTTGTGTTTTGATTGTGGCTTATTTAAGAGCTTATCAGCTTTTGCCATAGCTTTTTCTGGATTATTTAGCTTATTTATAGTCATATCAGTCCCTAGTAGCTTATTATAGTTCACTTATAGCTTATATATAGCTTATAGCCTATTAACTAAATTCCTAGTTTTTTTAAAACTAGGAATTTAGTTAATAGGCTATAAGCTATATATAAGCTATAAGTGAACTATAATAAGCTACTAGGGACTGATATGACTATAAATAAGCTAAATAATCCAGAAAAAGCTATGGCAAAAGCTGATAAGCTCTTAAATAAGCCACAATCAAAACACAAGTCTGCTGATTAACTAGGTGGTGCAGGGCAGATTTGGGCTTTTTCAAGCTTGTGAAAAGCTATCTAAAGCCCACTCTAAAATCCTAAGAAAATTACATTTAATAGATGAGCTGGGGGGCTAAGATTATCCAAGAATTCAGCTCCTAATATCTAAGCATGAGGGAATAAAAAAATACCAAAAGTCTGCAAATATGGGAAAACCAAAGAAGTGCAGTCTGCTATGCTATTTTTGACTGATATGAGTGATTAGTTAAACAAGGACTATAGGGCTTAGTGCAAATATGATAATTAAGTAAAGGGAACCTGAGAAATACTCCAATGAAGCCCAAAATAAGCTCAACTTATTAGATGCTTGTTGTGACAGCTTAGCTTCTTGTGTCTGCATTGTTCCACTCCAACCTGTCAAAAGCTACAAAACAACAAATGTGCTAGTGAAAACAGCTTATACAAGCTGTTTTAAGTTCAATCTAATCTGACCCTATTGCAAATGAATAGTGTATATCACTTTTGACCCTGTTTGACTAATTAAACCAAACACCCCTTTATAGGCTGTTTAGAAAATAACACTAGAAATGATAGAAGTAAGCTGAGTTACTGATTTAGCTATGATTGAATACCTTAATTAAACTGAATTAAGCAATTTTCACATGAGATTAAGCAATGAATAAGCAAACTCTAACCTTAAGCTTATTTGACTTATTTTTTTTAGTTTTTTAAGCAAAAAGAGAAAAGCTAGTACTAACTATCTAAGTAGCCTAAAATTACTTCAATAAGAACAAATAACCTTAGAAAAAGGCAAACAAGCTCAAGAATAAGCTCAGAAACAGTAACAGTTGACTTTTGTTGACCAAACTTGAATTTTTGAGAACACTTTGAATTAAACACCCAATAAACTCACAAAAGCTATGTAAAGCTTGAATGAGCTTATAGAAACACTAATGAGAGCTTGTGATCTTTTTCTAACAACTAATATCTTGAATTCGATTAACAGTAAACAATGAGAATTTGAAATTTCATTAAACTTGGAATTTAGAACAAAGCTTATAACATTAAGAACAATTACACTTAAAATGACTTAAATTAAAGTTTAGAACTGAATTAGAAATTGAAAATAGAACAATAATTAAATTACACTACGAATGGTCTAAAGCAGGGACAACTATCTCTGTGAGTCTTCTATTCTTTAAATAGATATTCCAAATGCATCTCTGACAATTTCTGAGCAAATCCCACCATTTGGAATGGCTAAAATCAATCCCAGTCGTCCATTGGGATTTTTGGCGGGAAAATGGTATAGTGGGTAAAAAACCACTTCTGAGCACTTGGGGGAGGGGGAAGGTGGCAGGGATAAGGATTGATGGTGGTTTGGTAGAGAAATGTTGTGGGTGAGGGTGGTATGGTTTGGCGGGCAAGTGGGGAAGAAGAGAAGTTTGACTTGGGTCAAACTTGGGTGTTTATCTGAAACAAAAAAAAACGGGGTAAAGGGTTTATGTGGATTGGGCTTTGGTGTGTGGTTGGGCTTGGGTTTTATTATTTGGCTGGGTTTAGTTTTTAGTTTGGATTGAAATGGGATAGTTTTAACTTTAAGGGACCAATATTGTCAAATCTGAAAATCTAGGGACCAACTGTGTCATTTTTGCAAAATTACTTTCATGGGCCAATCTTGACAAGTTGACAATCTTGAGGGTTGACTTTGACAATTTAAGCAATATCCCGGTCCAAACTCATAAATTCCTTTCCCGTCCTCGGCTTTTCACGCTTTTCCAATCTTGTGCTCGGTTTTGTCTGTTTTTGCCCTGTTTTCGATCCTTTTGTACTTGAAACACATAAAAACACAAACCAAGGATATTTGCAGTATAATATGGTCTATTTGGGTGTTTTTGGTCATTTTTGTGTCTTTAATGGGTATAAAATGATGAGTATTTACACACTTATCAAACGTACTTAATGTTTATTCTATATAAACATTATCATATGAAACCTTAAGATATCTCATTTGCCACTTTACGTTAAATTGTTAACGTACGTATAAACTAAACGTTCCCTATCAAATAAAGTTTCTATAAAACCCTAAACTATCATAACAACAAATGTAAGTGATAAAACCCCAAAAATACTAAAATACAACTCATCCAACCTAAGGTACAAGCATCTAAAGCATAGAAACCCTAATTCCGTCTTAACTCCCGATAAAACCCTAATTTCATTAAACTATGATTTTATGTACAAAACTCACAAACCCTAATTTATTTGTATAAGATTTTTACAAAATATTAATGTACAAGTCATTTAAAGCCAAGGTACAAGTCTTTTATGCATAAAACTATATATTTATAAAAATCCTATTAAAACTCTAAATATATTTATTTTAAAGCACAATTTACAAGTTTTTCATACATAAACCTTAAAAATAAATTTTTCCGAAACTCACTAAATATTAGTACAAGACTCTAAACCTAGTGTACAAGTTCCTAATGCACAAAAGACAAAAATCTCAATTATATACTTAATAACATAATAAAAACTAACATAAAATTTATATAAAGTAACCAAACATTAAAAATAGATTTTCTATATTTCTAAACCCTAAGTACAACCTTATTAAACTCATGATACAACTCCCTAAAGCACAAAACCAAATTCTTTTCTTTTAATGAAATTCGATCCATATACATAAATAGGAAAACCCTATATATTTTCTATGCAACAAATCCCAAATCCTTAACCTTAAACCTATCTTGCTACTCTTCCTAAACCCTAAGTACAATATGAAATAGCCCTAAGTACTAACCCTTTAAGCTTATTCGGTCCTATCTCATTTCCTAGTTCGAACCTTACTTGAATCCTAACCAAATTAGTTTCCTAAGTATAACCTACCTCAAATGTTCCCTCCTTAGTTTCCCCCTCCTCCACATCACCAAGTAGGATACTTGTATGGTTTCTTAATAAACCACATCATCCCCATTCCAAACCACACGTCCACCCCCTCCTCTCCATCCACTTGTCCCCAAGCTCCTAAATCCACATCATCATGTTCCCTTGTACAATGCATTAAGCCTTGAAAACCCTAATTCATTCCCTCTATATAAATCAACCACTTCTCATTTCTTTTCTCTCACTTTCATTCGAACAAATCAAAATAACCCCAAACTCAATAACCTACTAAACCAAAACAGCCATAGAATAGCTAGGAAGGAAGTTTGAGAAGCCTAGAAGGGAAGAAACCATGGTTATCATTCGCAAAATCCAAACTATCCATAAACCCTAGAATCGAACCAAAAATCCAAGTAAGTAATCCAACTCTTTTTCATTCATTTTATATATCTTAAATGATCTTAAAAACATCCCTAGATCATCCTTAATAAAGCTATGATCAAAAACTAAATATTTTTCTTTTCCTTTTTCTTCCTGTTCGAACCAGAAACCAAATGAACCCTATATATTGATTTTTGGTAAAAACAAATCGAGAAACTATAAAACATGTTGGAAATAGACTAAATATGATTATTACCAAGGTAACATGCTTTAAAAATTAATTAGAAACCATAAATATCAAAAACCCAATCGGGTTTCTTTTTCAGTCTTTCTGTCGCTAGACTGCTCCCATGACCCAACTTTGAGCCTAATTCTCGACCCCTAAATGACCATGATAAAATCTGAATTTTGGTCAATAACAAGACCACCTAGCTAACTAATTTTAGAAAGAAGAACATCGTAAAAAGATCAAGACATCACAAAGTTATCGAGTCCTAAAGATTCTGTCTTATCGCTAAAAACCTTGTATTCATTTCAGTTTCTAAACTTTTGTTCCAGTAGCCCAACTTTGGACCTAGTTTTCGACTGCTAAATATCTTCATAAAATCTGAGTTTTTGCCACGTTATAAACCACCTAGCTAACTAAATTTAGGAAGAAGAATGATGTAAAATGATTAAACGGTTATTAAGTTATTTGAATCCAAAATTCTGCCTATCGCTAGACTAAAAACTATTTTTCCAGTTTTTGTCAATTACTTGTTCTACTCGACCAACTTTGGGGATTTATTTCGACACTCAAACAACCTTTAAAAATTATGAAACTTGGCCAGCAAATAGACCACCTGGCTGACTTTATGTAGGAAAAAGAATAATGAAAAACCAAGCCCTCGCCTCGCTTTTATTTGTGTCCAAAAATGGTTAGTCGCTAACTATTTTATACACCCTATATAAATTTTTACGAGACAAATAAATTGGAAATAAATACCCATAAGCTAGGAATAAGCTAATTATTAACTTATTAAAGCTTTTATGAAAGAACCATGACGAGTCGTATTTTTTCCGAATTTTTAAAACGCGTTTTTATGAAACAAGGACGTCGGATGTGACGACTTGGGAGTCTCAAGGGTATTTTCTGATGAGACTCTAA